>CM023487.1:66477320-66510100 GCA_013339685.2 Hyalomma asiaticum | reverse complement strand
GTGGCAAGGTGTGGCAGAAGGTTAGGTGGGCAGATGAGATCAAGAAGTTTGAGAAGATAAATCCTCCACAGTCAGCACAGGACGGGGATAACTGGAGATTGATGGGGGAGACCTTTCCCCTTCAGTGGGCGTTTACTGGTTGATGATGATCATGATCATGGTGATAATTAGGGCTCCTTGTTTTCGGACTAATCCGAAAAAGTTCGGTAAAATTTTAGACATCAACTTCTATTTCAACCGCGAATATGATGTGGTTCCATTCTTTATTGAAAGGGCATGTTCTCAGCGGTCACCGATTGATTGTGCGATTTGGCCGATATAACCTTTAGCGCGCTTTGACAGCATCTCGCAGGCCGCGCCCATGGCATATTTAAGAAAGGCATTGTCGCGCACTGAGCGAGAGACATCAACGGGTGAACGTATGTAGGGCCCCTGGTAGCACGAGAGGACCTCTAGATACACGGTCCCCTGGCGACACCAGGGCGCGCCAGGCGACAGCGACGCCAGGGCGGCACCCAGATATCATCGAATATACTAGCCTTTATAGTTTGCTCTATCTCGCTTTCGCGCACGATTGAGAGGAGCTTCGACAGCCAGAAAACTGAGAATCAAATGAGAAAAGCATGCTGGCGGAATGCGTGGCATTTTCAAACGACGCATTTGTGTAGCGCGTGAACAGAAGTTTCGGGCAAGCAAAATGGGAAGAAAAGAAAATCTCCCCAGCGACTACGAAATTAAGCTTAGTACTTTTAAAGAGCTGATTGATTTCTGGGGTTTAACGTCCCAAAACCAGCTCTGATTATGAGAGACTTCTTAGCCGAGGTCCCCGGAAATTTCGACCACCTGGGGTTTTCTAACGTGCCCTGACACCGCAAAGCACACGGGCCTCAACATTTCGCCTCCATCGAAATGCATCCGCCGCGGCCGTGCTTTTAACGAGTCAACGTCTTCTGCTTGCAAGCTTTGTTGTGTGACAGATAGCATTGTCACAGGCAAGGGCACCTTAAGGATTGCGGAGCATTTAGAATCGGGGGCAGCAGCAGAAAGTTAGGTGGCCAGATGACGTCAGTGAGTTCGCGGGAATAAATTGGTCGTAGTTAGCGCAGGACCGGAATAATCGGAGATCTATGGAAGAGGCCTTTGTCCTGCAGTGGTCGTAAATACATTGATCATGATGGTGATGATGACGATGCATATACAACTAGAGCGCCATGTTCGGATGAAGAGGCGGCGCCTCGACACGAGTGAGTGTTTGCTGAAGTGTTGGTGCTCTGAATTTAGCTACGTGACAGTGAATGCAGTGCACTTCGTACAGTTTGACGAGGCTTCTCCCTTTGCCTTGCACGCTTGCTTCTATGCCAGGTGTCCTAACAGACTTAACGTGGTCGGAATCCGATTTGTTAACATCGTGTGGCTGTTCCTCCCTCATCATGGGGAACTTGCCACAGAAAAGCTTGCTGGAAGAATGCATCACACGTGCCTGATCAAACAGGCAAGACGCGGACGACATCCCGCACCAGTTGCGCCGTGCATTCTGTCATGCTCGGATTCCACTGCACCAGGCTGTTGGACCTACCGAAGAAAGCGTTCGAACCTACGATGGACCTACCGAAGAAGGTGTTCGGCGGCACGCACGATGCCAGGTAGCGATCAACTATATCGGACCTGCATGAGGTCAGGGACAAAGACACAGCGGCGGTAAGTTGTTCGATAAAAGATCACGGCATTTCCGTCACCATTGACGCGTTGTTGGAACTTCGTAAACGTCCAGCAGTGGCGGTGTTTGCACCATTCCGCGGGAACGAGCTTCGGGGACATAGGACCCTCAAGGTGAACTTGCAAATAGTTCAGCAGTGTAACGAAGTATCAGCTGGCGTGATGACACAAATTGCGCTTCTGAAGGTTGGAAAGACCTTAGCCGACGTAGCTGTATTGTGCTCCGATTGACCTTCCTGCACGCAGAAGCTTCATAAAGACTTGCAACTCTCCAGCCTCGAATTCAAGGCGACTCACTTGAAAGATACGTGCCTCCTATTTAATAACGCTCTGGAGGATGGAATTAGGACGATCTCGTATAAGGTACCTTAGCAGAACACGTAGCGGGGCCAGTTGGTCTTGCATTCTCGTAATAGTTGTGCACTTTGCTTTCGTGAAATCTTTGAGGAGCCGCGTCGTATGTTTGGTCCTGTGTGCGTGGCCATGGACATGACAATGAAGCCGCTGAAAACTGTACGTCCGTAGAGGTAGTTCTCTTTTAACGAAGCGCTGGAACACAATTTGGACTTCTGGCGCGCCATTTTGTCTTTCGTAAGAAGCGACGAAGCCAAGAGCATGATGTAAGAGAAGGTCGACACTTATTTCATCGCCTGAAGCTGTGCACGACTTGCTCATTAAGATGAGCTTTCTGAAGACGAATTGGTGGGCTGTGCTCTCTGAATCATTAAGGAACTTAAAGCAGAAAGTGCCTTGGTGCACCAAGTTTACCCCATATTAAGGGTTTGCACGCACTCCTAAGTCAGTGGCGTGACCGATATGAGCTTCTTTGCATCAGAAGTCAGAAATAAGTTGAACGTCTTTGTTGAGAACGACCGCTCAACGATTGTTGCAGAATTTTAAGGATACCGCTCTGCTGTCGACGAAAAGTGGAGACAGACAGTTGTGAGGAACAAGTGCGATCAGCCCAAGTACACCAAAAATTCGCTTTGCATTGTATTTCAATTGCGAATCCACATGTGATGCATGAGCTGTTCCGGGCGTAACCTATGCGCCTATTTTTAAGTGGCTGTTTCTTGAAACTGGTGACGTGAGCCAGCTCTTGAGTTATTGCAGTTTGGAAACTCTCAGTGCTATGAAATATGGAGCATTGTTAAAGCTCTGTAGTTTTGGAGACTGCACACTGCCAAGTGTACAGTGCTTTCTCGCTGTGCGCGCACAGCGAGAAAGCACTGTACACTTGGAAAGGCTAGAAGACCTTCTAGCGAACAGGAAAGGCTAGAAGACCTTCTCGCGAGAAGGCCTTCTAGCCTTTCCTGCTTATAGCGCGAACGTCGAAACGCCATCTTCAAAGCTGGGAATCATCATTCGAATGGAGCGCGTTTCCATAACTTATAGCAACCTCGGAAAGTATTCTTGCGTCTTATAAAAAATAAGCTTTAAATTAAGGTCGCAATACGCACAAATACAGGTGCTTTGTATTAAAGTATTTTGCTTGTGTCTGTAGTTTTCGTGCGTTGAAATATTTTAGAAAAAAAAATTGGCCGCGTATCTCCGTGCTTCTCTGCAAATGTCATCGAAAGACGATAGCCTTCTACCGGCCGTACTACATGAGTCCCGGTTCGCGTGTTTTTATTTCCCCGAGGAGTTGCGCAAGCGAGAGGGAAAACGAAGAGACGCGAGGAGAGAAAGGGACCGGCCGGAGTGGCGGGCGGCCGTTCCGCTGCCTTCCGTTCGGCACGAGCGTGAGATAAGGGCGCCATCTGGCCATGGTTTCGGGAAACGCAAGAAGCTTGCCTAGTACGCAGAACTGCGTAGGAAACGTCCGCTTTTGCGCATCCTAACAAGCACTAGGGTCTTTAGAATTACGCATCTATGTATTTTCTACTAAAGGAACACACCGTCTAATACTTACGTATTGATGTTGCGCCTCAGATATGCGTAATATTTGCTTTTTGGCCGACTGTGTTCAGAAGTATGAAGGTGGCCACCAGTTCAAGCTGGGGGGTCGTTGAGGAAGGGGTTCACCTTTCGCAGCAGGACACACAGACACACACACACAGACACAGACAGACCAAAATTTCTGCGTTGAAGTATCCCAAGAAACACTATCGTCTTCAAAATAAATTACGCTGCGTGTGCTCCGGCGTTTTTGTTTTCAGATATGAATTGATCTGAGATTTCGCGGTATTGTAAATAATGCAAAAGTAAACCCGGAATTTCGAAGTAAAGATTTACGAGAAATAAACTTCGATAACCACTGAATTTCCTCCGAAAATATGAACTAAAAAAATTGGCAGATCCCACGTGCAGTGGGAATCAAGGAAATGCGAAGCACGCATAAGGAACGTAAAATGGATTTGCATTGTTGTCTCGCTATACCGAGTTTAGTACATATGAAGTTAACGAGACGGCCGTAAATGTAAACCATGCCGCTCAAACACGGATGTCATGATTCCCACGTTATGACTTGTCATTTACGTTCGTCATGCAGTCGTGTTGTGTCATAGCAATATTGGTATACATCCCTTTAAAGAAACGAGTGGCACGTAGATCATGTCGCTAATGACATGCATGTCACGATTTTCATGTTATGACCTGTCATTTATGATCGTCATGCAGTCCTGTTGTGCCAAACCAATTTTCGTATAGGCTCCGTGCAGTCGAGTTTTCCATGTGCGATATCAGCGCCAGAATGCACTGCCTGGCGGAGAGAAGAAGCAAAATTGGGCAGACTGTGACAGGGAAATACGCGAACGCGATGCGCGTCTCCAACTCTATAGCAGCAGCGACCGCCCGTCCCACCTTCTTTCGTTTTATTTCCTTTGAGACGCGCGCTCCAAACCTGGGGCGAACTCTTCAAAAGGGCGACGCCGCGAGCGTTCGTGTGGTTCGCAGCACACCCTGAAAGCAGCGAAGAAACGCGCGCGTCGCTGTCAGCTCGGTTTCCACCGTGCGCGACTGAGCCGTCCGACGAGAGCTACGTAGCGCCCTCTGGTCAGTAGAAGGAGCCATTCTATTAACGAAACGGCAGTATAGCGCCAGGACCATGGCATGTATGTAAATCATGCCGGTCATGACACGCGTGTCATGATTCTAATGTTATGACCTGTCATTTACGTTCGTCATGCTGTCGTGTTGTGCCATAGCAATTTTGGTACACATCCCATTAACGAAATGCCTGGCCTGTAAATCATGCCGCCCATGACATGCATGTTATCCTTTTCATGTTGTGAGCTGCCATTTATGTTCGTCATGCAGTCATATTATTGCATACCAATTTTCCTACACATCCCACTAACGAAACGGCAAAGAGAGCACAACGACCGTGGCTTGTAAATCATGTCGCTCATGACATGCATGTCATGATTTTCATGTTATGATCTGTCGTTCACGTTCATGATGCAGTCATCCTGTGGTATGCAAATTTTCGTATACATGCCGTTAACGAAACGCGTGGCGTGTAAATCATGTCGCCCATGACATGCATATCATGATTGTCATGTTGTGACCTGTCAGTCATGTTCGCCATGCAGTCATGTCATGGCATACCAATTTCCGTATACATCCCATAAACGAAACGGCTAGGAGAGCACCAAGACCGTCGCATGTAAATCATGTCACTCATGACATGCATGTCATGATTTTCTTGTTATGACCTGTCGTTTATGTTTGTGATGCAGTCATGTTGTGGCATGCCAATTTGCGTATACGTCCCATTAACGAAACGCGTGGCATGTAAACCATGTCATTCATGACATGCATGTCATGATTTTCATGTTATTACCGGTCATTTATGTTCGCCGTGCAGTCATATTGTGCCATACCAATTTTTGTATACACCCCATTAACGAGATGACCAGGAGAGCACCAAGACTGTGACATGTAAATCAAGCCGCTCATGACAAGCATGTCATGATTTTCATGTTATGACCTGCCATTTACGTTCGTGAGGCAGTCATATTGTGCTATACCAATTTTAGCATACATCCCATTAGCGAAACGGCCAGGAGAGCCCTATGACCGTGGCATGTAAATCATGCCGCTCATGACAAGCATATCATGATTTTCATGTTATGACCTGTCATTTGTGTTCGTCATGTAGTCATGATGTGGCATACCAATATTCGTAAACATCCGATTAGTGAAACGGCCAGGAGAGCACCAAGACCGTGGCATGTAAATCATGCCGCTCATGACATGCATGTCATGATTTTGATGTTATGACCTGTCATTTATGTTTTTCATGTAGTCATGATGTGGCATACCAATTTTCGTAAACATCCGATTAGCGAAACGGCCAGGAGAGCAGAAAATCGTAGGCGGCTAGATAGATAGATAGATAGATAGATACGCTCAAACTCGCCGAAGTTCGCTAAGAAATGCTTCGCATTTAAAAAACCTCCCGTTTTTATTAAAAATAAACTCCGGAGACACGGAACTCTACTGGTAATTTATACTACATACATATATAGAAAAGAAATAATTTAAAGAGGCGGATTTTCATGATATTGTAACGAAGATGCCAAGAGGTCCAACGGGAAAAGGCCAGAACCTTATTTAATGACGGCGAACCGTTCCCCAAAAACCACGTGCGCCAGAGCGTTCTTGATTGATTTGTGAGGTTTAACGTCCCAAAACCAGCTCTGATTATGAGAGACGCCGTAGTGGAGGGTAGAGCACTGCACGGGCCGACTTTTCCCGGCCCAGCCCGGCCCGAAGGCGCCGTGCTCCGGCCCGCCCTAGCCCGGCCCGGTGTTTTTAAATACGGCCCGTACTCGGCCCGGGTCCGAAAGGTTTGGGCCCGGCCCGACTCGGCCCGACCCGGCTCAATTTAACCAATTATTCCTTGAGCATAAACGAGGCACTGTCCAATCTTCTCTTACAGTTAAGATATCAGCCGCACTCAAGATTGTTTCTGGAGAGTGTTTTGAGAACTTCTGACAGTGTCGCGATTTGCACTGGTACTGCGTTTACGTTCGGCTAATTACGCCCGTAACACTTTTGCGAAGGAATTGCAGGGGAATATATGAGTAGGCATACATGGCTGTATCATACACGCAGTGCCAACCGTGCAATGTTCTTATTTCATTTCAAAGAACGACTACAACATACAACGCCCACATAAAGTGGAAAAACGGCGGACATTTATAATTGAGTTTACATTAATTGCCGGGACTATTGGGTAAATAGCGCAGAACTTATCCTACAAACTTCGTTTATTGCACAATGCAACGAGACAGAGAGAAAAAAAATGCGCTCTAACTACTCCTGGGAGGATTCACCAGGCTGAGTAGCGTTATTAAACCTGTCGTTTCGACTCCTCGGTAAGCAACTGTCTCCAACGTACGCTACATTTTCGTGCTAAAAAGAAGGGAGTCCTCTCCCGCACCTTTGTTCGCCGATTCACCGCCACCGCAGTGCCATAGATGTGTCAAATCAAGCCACACGCGTTAGCGAGCGAGATACCGTCCTCGCTGTTCGCTTTGGATGCCTATCTCGTCGCCTTTGTGCGAACGTCTTCGGTCTTTGAAAGTGTTAGACCTTAAATCAAGACCGGACTAAGGGCTTCCGAAATAACTGCATATTAGAGCGCCGAACTGAACTAGCCGGTGGCTTCTTAAGCGCTCCCCGTCGAACGCGGAGTGTGGGGTGTCCGGAGCGCGATCCCACGCAATGACTGGAGTCGGGAGAGTGGGTTGCCGCCGAGGGCCGGAGGCCTCTGTGCGAACAGGGGAGCGAAGTCTGGCTGTCTGTGGCTCGCAGTCGTGGTTGCAGTCTTGCAGCTAGCGGCTGTGACGGTGGAGACGATGTGTGCCAGAAAGGAAAAAGCGGTGAATACGGTGGGCAGGAAAATGCGGAAGGTAGAGAAAAAGCAAACTTCTGAGAGGGGTAGCGCCCACGTAGAAGGACAGGCGGCGGGCATGCGAGCGTAGCTGCATACTCGAAATGTTTCCCATGATACCGATGAGTACATCTTATATGCACTAATCTGGGCAGTGTACCGTTGCTTCGCGCTTGCCGCAGTGCTCGCTGACTACCATTTCTTCTGATACACGGTACGCAATAACGCATTTCACTCAGTATAATGGCGGGAACTTATGAGGCAGTTTCCCGAAATTACATCTAACATACTGATGGAGGCAAAATGCTAGACTTTTTGTGTCGTGCGATTTCAGAGCACGCTAATGCACTTCAGGTGGTCTAAATTACTCGGAGCCTTCCACTACGGTGTCTCACACAGCCTGACTAGGTTCGAGACGTTAAATTCCAAAAAACAACAAAACCAAAAAGCGTACACGCACGATTACCGACACGTATGGGCCCGAGCCCGGACCGGGCCCGATCCAACAATTACATACCCGGCCTGACCCGGCCCGTGGGCCGGGCCGGGCCCGTGCAGTGCTCTAGTGGAGGGCTTCGGAAATTTCGACCACCTGGGGTTCTTTAACGTGCACTGACATCGCACAGCAGACGGGCCTCAACATTTCGGCTCCATCGAAATGCAGCCGCCGCGGCCGGGATTCGATCCCGCGACCCTCGGATCAGCAGCCGAGTACCATAGACACAAGACCACCGTGACGGGGCCCAGAGCGTTCTTCGTCGTCATCTCCCTGGCGATCGGTGCCCATAGTGGGTAGACAGCTTACCGCGCATCATTACTCCCCCTGTGAAAAGCGACCGTCCCGGTCGCCGGTTGTGCTGAGAGAGAAAGAAAAAGGAAGAGGGAGGAGAAAGTTCTTCACGCGGTTAGTTGCTGCGGGCGTAGTACGGCTTCATCCGTACTACGTGAACAGTCTGTGGTCGTGGCCGCCGTCGGCTCGAGCTCAAGGTAGTACCCTCAGCGACGACCTCGTAGTTTATGTCGCTAAAAGTCGTCGGACGATCCTGTACGGTCCGAAGTATCGGCGCGATAATTTCTCCGGTAGCCCCTGACGACGGACAGGCGTCCACACCCATACGGTGTCGCCGGGCTCGTAGTGGATGTGCCTTCTTCCACTGTTATAACGGCGGGCGTCGACACTCTGCTGATCACGGATGCGGATGCGAGCAAACTGTTGGGCTTCTTCGGCTTTCTGTAAGATGTCTTCGGCGCTGTCGCTTCTTGTTGTTCCGTTGTCGACACGGAGCATGGAATCTAAAGGCGTTGTAACATGGCGTGCATAAACGGGCTCAAATGGGGTGAATCGCGTGGTTTCCTGCACCGCCGTATTGTAGGCAAACGTCACATATGGGAGAATTTGGTCCCAGGTCTTGTGCTGGATGTCAACGTACATTGAGAGCATGTTGGCCAAAGTTCTATTGAGGCGTTCCGTTAATCCATCAGTTTGTGGATGGTAGGCCGTAGTTTTCCGATGGTTCGTGTGGGTTAGCGTGACCATTTCTTGGAATAATTCAGCAGTAAACGCTGTCCCTCGATCGGTTATTAAGGACTTGCATGCTTTCCAACTCAAGCCATATGCCAGCCTGGAACCAGAGTTCGGGTGCTTGAAACAGAACCACTGCAGTTCGAGTTGTTCAAAAAATGAAAACACAGATTCTATTGTAAATTTTTGTCGATGGGAAAGACTGGCTCTTCGTCAGTTGTTGCTCATAAAACGTGGTGCTGATAATTGCTATTGTCTGCGTGAACGCAAAGGAAACATTTGTAGAAGCGGATTTTTATAATATAAATGAGTTGCATGCTCTTCCGCTAAATGTATGCCAGCCTGAAATCAGAGTTTCAATGCGTGAAACGGAACCACAATACTTCGAGTTGTTCAAAAATACAAACATGGATTCTATTGTAAGTTTCTCTCGATTGGAAAGACTGGCTTTTTTGTCAGTTGTCGCTGATAGAAGGCGTTGCTTACAATTGCTATTATCTGCACACATCGAAAAGAAATATTTAAAGAAGCGGATTTTCGTAATATAAAGGACCTGCATTTCTTCCGCTAAAGGTATACCAGCCTGAAACCAGCCTTTCAGTGCGTGAAAGAGAAGAACTGTGCTTGGACTTGTTCAAACACTATAAATACATATTCTATTGTAAATTTCTATCGACAGGAAAGGGTCGATTTTTTGTCATTTGTTGCCCATATGTGGAATGATCACTCTACAGCCTTTTTTCTGAGTTTATGCCGAATAGAAGGCATTCTCTACTAAAAAAAGCAGTAGAGTTTCCTTGCGAATGGACAGGTGGATGTACAGGAGAAGATAGAGCGTTCACAGTAGTCCAATTAGAAGCCGTCAGCGCACCTTCAGCACATATAGTAGTACTTCACAAAATGCGGAGCAGCCTACACAATAGAAATTTGCTTGAATAAAATAATAAATGTTTCCTTAGCTCTACGTGTTTTCTTAGTATTCGCTTGGAAGGCCACGCCCAACATAAACGTGTGCCGCCGCTATTGCGATATATAAGAAGCCTTAAGTTAAAACCCCAGCCCTGAGGTTCTTTTCAATGTTTAGCGGACGCAGTAAGCTAAACATGCATACCCTCCTGCGTGCGTGCATCGTTAGCGTTGTTCTGCTATGTACAACAGTAAGCAACGCACAAAGGAAAGGTACACTGCCTACTCTTGATAATCTCAGAGAGGTAAGACTATTATTTTGCAGAATTTATATGTCTGTCATTATTTCTGCAAGACAACGTAAAGCCGATGACGTGCCATGTAATGCATAACTGCATAGCGCACAGCATAAACGTAATTTGTGTGAAGAGTACCCTGGCATTGTGCGTCTTTTCTACACTAATACAATGTGAAAGAGGACATGAAACGATTTTTAATAATGCCAGGAAAAGGCACTAATTGATGGTAGAGACTACTGCCAAGGTGGGAGGCGATCATTATTTCAGTGTAGAAATTGTTTTCATGTTTGGGGGATTTCTGTCAGAGCATCAAGAGAAGGAACGCGCGGTGTGCTGTCAGTAGCGCATGATGGGGCCAGCTTGGGCCAAGGTAGAGTGTACTATAACTTTTCAGTGGCGTGACCAGAGACAGGTTCTGCCGTTTGCCACTGGCCCCACCGACGCCGCAAACTACGGCGGCGCTGTCGTCGCCCGAACCTGAAGTCAGCTCAGTCGAACGCGTGACTAAGCTACTTTGCATAGCTCGTTCAACATGGTTGTCGAGGTTGGTTAAACTGGTGCGTGGTGCTATTGTCGTTCCAAGTTTATTTTTTCGAATCTGCTCACCGCGTCTCATGCTTCTGAAGCCGCGGCTGAGTCGCTGTCACGGAAGAGTCGTCGCACAGGAACTGAGCCGTATTGCGAATTAACTTTTCGCGTTTAAAAGCGTCCGGCGATGAAAAGTGGGAACGGCCTTGGAGTAAATTCCTGCGCGCTGGATTAACGTGCCAATGGACGCAGTCTTAGCAACACGGCAGTTGTATGTGCTACGGTGGACTAGTGGCTATAGTACCCGGCTGCTGATCCGAAGCGGGATCGAATCCCGGCCGCGTCGTCTGCATGTCGGTGGAGGGGAAATGTCGAAGCCCGTGTACTGTGCGATATCAGTGCACTTAAAGAACCGCAGGTGGTCGAAATTTACGCAGCCCTCCACTGCGTCATTCATAAGGAGATCGTGGTTTTGGGACGTAAAACTCCTATAAATCACGGCAGTTGCATTTAAATCCACCTTTTATATTAAAGGGTTCATATATGTAGACATTACGAGCCGGACGCAAGTACGGATGTAGGATCGCGAATGGTTTCTCCCGATGTGGTGTCGACTATCTATTATAGAACTTATCCCCGCTGCGGTGGTCTAGTGGCTACGGTACTCGGCTGCTGATCCGAGGGTCGCGGGATCGAATCCCGGCCGCGGCGGCTGCATTTCGATGGAGGCGAAACGTTGAGGCACGTGTGCTGTGCGGTGTCAGTGCACGTTAAAGAACCCCAGGTGGTCAAAATTTCCGGAGACCTCCACTACGGCCTCTCTCATAATCAGAACTGGTTTTCAATCAATCAATCAATCAATCTTTATGTCCATTTCGCAGACAGAGGAGCGGCGAAAAAAAGCTGTCTCCAGACAGCTTGACGAGCTCGCCGCCCCCATTTACAAGGGCTCACGGCAGCACACCGACAGTTTTATATACAATTTGAAAAAAAAAGAAATCAGAAAAAAATACATCATTGTGAAGACTCTACATCATTCGAGAAACACTGGAACAAGATAATAAAAATAATCAAAATATGAGAAACGAAATATATACATATTAGTAATCAATACCGTTTACAAATTTCAGGCGTAGCTTGCCTGATGAACAGCAAAAAAGGTCAAAATTTGTTAATATGTAATAATTGAGAAGGGAAGGCAAGGTATGGCACAAACGCTGCGCTGAGGAGTTTAAACGAGCGGCCGGTACCATCCATGTCTCCCCTTTTCGTGTCGCATAACTCTGTTTTTTCTTTTCCTGGCACGCAATCTCTCTTAAGTACTCTAAGTTGTCTTTAATTTCAAATTTAAAACGAACACTTAGTCTATAGCGATACAGCTGATGAATGGTGATAATGTTAGCATCAATAAACAGGTCAGAAGTTGCTGTCCCAAAAGGCACATTATAAGTAAACCGAAGGAACTTTTTTTGCATTTTATGTATTTTTTGTAGGTTAGAAAATGTCGTTGTGCCCCAGACAAGTGTACAGTAAGTAGTTTAAATAAGAGCAGAACAGCGAATTATAAATAGTTAATTTCACCCGCGTGGAGAGAAGATATTTGAGGCGACGAACTATTCCTGTTATGCCAGCACACTTTTTGACTACTGCATTGACATGGCTATCCCAGGACATACTTGCAGAAAATACCACTCCTAAACTCTTAAAATTATTGACAATTTCAATGCTGCGACCATTTAAAACTATATCTGCATGGGGGGGGGGGGGGGGTAATTCTTTATTCTTTGCTCTGAAAATAACAGCCTTTGTTTTACTTTCATTGATTTTCATGCCATTTCTTAATGACCATTCTGCTAATTTTTGTAATGTGTCATTACAAATACCTATGAGGTCATGCATATTGTTACCAGAAAAGAAAATGCTGGTGTCGTCGGCATATATAATAAACTTTGCGCTAGAATTGATACGTACAATATCATTAATATATAAAATGAACAACAGAGGACCTAATATGCTCCCCTGCGGAACTCCGCAGGGTACCCTTAGAGCCTTTGAGCGTGCCTTATTGATTTCGACTATTTGTTGCCGGTTGCTTAGGTATGACCTTATTAGTTCAAGTACACAACCCCGTATGCCATAACAACTTAGCTTCTTTTGGGACGTTAAACCCCACCAATCAATTATTATAGAACTTATGATCGCACAAACTGTGAACTGATAGCGAGACAAGAAGGGAGACGCGCACAAATGGTGGCACGGGAGAAAAAGGCGTGGAAAAACTTTTTTTTTATTTCGTCAGCTGAGATATTACATATGCCGCGCTGCGATAGAAAACTACAAATGGTGAAGCTTGCACTAAGTCGAGCAAGGCTTCAAACAGCGAAGTTGGACCATTTGACGTTTGACATGGTTTGACAGCTGAGTGGGTCAGGGGAAACAGAAGGGGTAGCCGACATAATAATCGACGTTAAGAAGAAAGAGTAAACATAGGCAGACCACGTGATGAGAAAGCTGGGTAACCGATCGACAGTTAGAACCACGGAATCTGTACCAAGACAGAGGAAACGTAGCTGTGGACGACAGACAGGAAGATGGGGCGACGCAATTAAAAATTTCGTAGGTGTCAAATGGAATCCGCTCGCGCAGGACAAGAAAGGATGGAGAGCATTTGCAGAAGCCTTCGTCCTGCAGTGTACATAAGATAGGCTCATGATAATTATGGTTTTCCGAAGTTTCACTTGGTAGCCAAGATCGTCTTAGCTCAGTTGGTCCTCCGGGCCCCGATTGGCTTTTACTTATTACTTGTGGAAGGGCTTTTATTGGCGTCTAGTAGCAGGTACAGAGATCAGTTTCGGCGCCAACAGCTCGCGCTGAGGGCTCGCACCTCTTGGGAAGGCAGCATCCAAGTATTAAAGCGCAAACTTTACTGGCCTAGTCCAGAGAGTTTTGCAGTGTATCTCCGCTTGGCCTTGAAGCGATGGACAGATACCGGGTGACTAGGCACGGCCCGCCGCCGTGCGTGTGTGCGTGCTTGTGTTTGCGCGCGCGTACCTGTGTTTGTGTATGTCTGTGCGTGCGTGCGCGCTTGACTGGCCATGCTGCGTCGCCGCAGCCGACTACTACTACCTCGCTGGCTTCAGTTGCTTCTGTTCAGCTCTTCAGGCATGTTCGCGACGTAGAAGTAGTGAGAACGCTGGTCCATCTATGCAAAAGTTGTGTGCGCGTTCGCAGCGGCGAAAATGCAAGCTGCGTCGACCACAGAGCAGTATTTGCAGTCGTAACACCAAACCTTGACTGAACCTTGCAAACAATGCGATACATGTGGATGTCTATATGAGTCAACCTGGCTTAGCAACGCAGCGGAACAATCTTTCGCTTGCACAACCGGCCATATTTAGTGCGTTCGTTCTTCCCCACTACACCTGCCTTAATTAGTATTCAGTTATGTCAAGTACGTAGTGTTATCGCACTTGGCGTAGCTAAATTAGGTTAATCAACCATAGCCTAGTTAGTCTTAGTATTGTAATCGTGGCTTTAGGCTTAGCTGTAAATATCCGGGCAGCTGATGCACTGTGAAATCCAAGGAGACAGCGTAAATGGTGGCGTTCTCCACCTTCTTTCCCTCCTCTACACCCTTACTTCGGTTTCCCACTTCTACATACACTATATTGTAAAGACTATTCTGTGCTATACCCTATAGCTCTAGTTGGGCGGAGCTAAGCGCAGGCGCAACGAAGGAACATCCCAACACATGCGCAGCTGGGAGTAGTTAGGTGGAGTCATGTCTATAGAAGGGCTACTGCAGGCTGTTATGACCGGCTGTGCCGAGACGCACCGCTGGTCGACAAGAATCCGCACATGGCGAGCCTGGTGAACGCCAACCACGTCCAACAGGGGGTAGAAACGATGGCACGGTCCCATGTCTCCCTATATGCCCCCTGGCTCCTGGCGGACATTATATAGGAGGGCGTCGGCTGTAGCTCTCGCGGAGCACGTGCGGCGCAGCTGTGACATTAGCGGTTGCTAGGCAACGCGAGGTGCTCCGAGACTTGTTTCTGCGGACAGCAAACCTTTTATGGCCAGCATGAATAGCTTCGCTGTTCAAAACCAAGTAGGAGCTCATATTGATTAATATCTGAGCTTTCACGTGTCATTGCCACTAAGTGACTGAATGCCTGCATGCAAGCCACGGGCGCACCACCAATTACTGAAATGTCGGTTCCATATTAAGCCAACCTTAACTTTTTCAGGATGATGAACTTATGATTATCACGACGACAACACTTTCAGCCGTAGAAGCTTTGTAATCTAGCTTTATAACATAATGCGTAGCTGAGGCACTAATGCACTAAATCCTAGTAACTGCAAATTGGCCAACGTCTTATATAATTTGGCAAAGAGCGTCACTGCAATAAAATGCGTCAACACTGAGAAATATGTACCAACAGTCAATGATATGTAGATCATTACAGCCCAAAACACAGGCCACAGGGAACTATTTATCGAAACAGTGGAACGCAGTATTTTAAATACAATGTACACGCGTTGCGATGCTGGGCATTTGCGTTTAGGGAATATCGCTACTCAAATTTGCCTGCACCATTGGCCCTACACGTGCGATGCCTATTGCATATCTTAATCAGAGGCGCACTTGTGGAAAATGCGTGTTCTGGAAATTGAACGTTTCGGGAATGAACTTTTCCGCAAGACGCAGACGGACAGCGAGCCGCTCGCGCCGCCGTATTTGTCCTACATAGCTCCCTTCATCTGCTTGCGAACTGACGTGGTGTATCCCGGGGCGATAGCAACACACACACACACACACACACACACACACACACACACACACACACACACAAAAAGCAACCGCACATCATCTTCCATTACGTCCCCAAAGTCGAAGAGGGGGTGGTACAGCGGATAAAAAGCCCAGCTCACGGTCCGATTCGGGATGCATTGTGATGACCCGAGAACATGCGTGGTATCATATCTGACAACCCAGAGAAGCTTTTTAAAGTTTTACACCTAAATGTCAGATCTATGCAATATAAATTCGACGATATCTACACTCTTCTAGAATCCTGCAATATTAGTTTCGATGCACTTATGTTCAGTGAGACTTGGTACAATGAAAATTCGGACCACTTTGTTCTACCAACGTACAATCATTTCTTTCTAAACAGGGAGAATTGCAGGGGTAGTGGTGTTTCTATTCAAGTTGCTGTAGCAGGTTTCGAAATTTTACACGAATTCAGCACTGTTACTTGTGATCTTGAAGCCATTTGCATTAAGAAAAATAACAATGTATTCGCTGTTCTGTACAGACCACTGAGTGGGAATATCTCGGTGTTCTTGAAGTTCCTTGATTCTTGATTTCATGTGCCACCGAAAACAGGTGGTTACTAACAATAGGTGTTGATATGAACATTGACATTGCAAAACGCTCGAATGCGGCAACTGATTTTGTGCTTGTACTACAAAGCAAGGGGTTCCAGAATCTTATCTCAGCACCTACACGCATTACTGTTTCAACTGCATCTGTTCTAGATCTGTTCATTACTAACCGAAACACCGATAGTATTCTTTCTGGCGCTATCCGTAGTGACATCAGTGATCACCTACCTACATTTTGCATGCTCAACCGTAACAATTCCTTGAAACAAAGGGATTAGCCTCTGCTCATGTACAGGGATATATCATCAGAAATATCAGAGGTGTTTAGGAATAAGATTTCTCAAGCAGATTGGAAAGAAGTATTTGTCCTTGAAGACAGCAATGAGTGCTATGAATTGTTTATAAACATTTTCAAAAAACATTATTTAGAGTCTTTCCCATCTCGGATTTATCGCAAACAAAAAAAGGTGCGCAAACCATGTATCACAAATGAGCACATCAAGCTCAAGAATAAGCTTTTTTTAGAATTTTCTACAATCGCGTAACATGGAAGACTGAAAAGAGTTTAAAAAATTCAGAAATAAGTTGAATAAGGATTTCAAAAAATCAAAAGATGAATATTATAAGCGTCTATTTGACAACGATTGCTTGCGTAATGGTAGCAAAATGTGGAAGAAAATAAACGAGGTGTTAAACAAAAATACCAAGGATAATACGATCGACAATCTAGTCATAAATGACAAAATCACTAGTGGGACCGAACTGGCTACCGTTTTGAACGATTTCTTTGTTGAAATCGGAACTAGCACCTACTGTCACGATGCTGCTAATCATATCCCGATATTATCCCACACAAAGTACTTCCAGCCAGCATCTGTCGCTGAAGTAACAATGCTGTATCACAAGCTAAGAAGCAGCCGTAGCCGCGATTTAGACGACTTAGAAATAAAACCAATCAGATATGTTGATTGATGATTGATTGTGGTTCGGTTAGGAAAGGACGCTAATTTCTGCAGCCCATGTAGGGAGCACGGCTAAGCGTCCGTAGGGGTAGAGGAAAGGGAATGAAAGAGATAGAGAGAAAGGCCGTAGTGGAGGGCTTCGGAAATTTAGACCACCTGGGGTTCTTTAACATGCACTGACAACGCACAGTACACGGGCATCTGGCATTTTCGCCTCCATCGAAAATGCGACCGCCGCGGCCGGGATCGAACCCGTGTCTTTTGGGTGGCAGCCGAGATAGACTTAATTGCACCAGTGCTTACGCACATATACAACGTCTCTCTCTCCACTGGAGTTTTTCCAGACAACATGCAGGTAGCAGGTCTCGGTAATTTATAAGGATGGAGACAGAAATAGGTTAAGTAACTATCGCCCGGTGTCAATTTTGCCTATTTTTTCAAAGGGCTTGAAAAAGTAATAAACTGTCGTATTGAGAAATTCACTAGAATATAAAACCTATTAACAGATTACCAATTTGGCTTCAGAAAGGGTCGTTGCACTGAGACAGTACTTCTAGTTCAAAAAGAAGAAATATTGTGTAATTTTGAAAAAAAGGTAATGGCATTAGGTATATTTTTAGACTTCAGTAAAGCTTTCGATAGTGTAAACCATTTAATTTTATTTGAAAAGTTAGAACGTTATGGATTTCGTGGGAAAGCACTACAACTTATTAAATCTTATTAGAGAGCGCGCCACCAACACGTCGAACTAAATAAACATAAATCACAACTTAGGACTATTGAATTTGGGGTTCCTTAGGGTAGCATATTGGGACCAATTCTCTTCCTTTTCTATATTAACGACATTGTAAGAATTTATGAGGATTGTAAATATATTATATATGCTGACGATTGCTCGGTACTGCTTGAAGAGATTTGGACACCATAACACGAAAGGGAGATACATTCTGTCATAACTTACAGACCTGGTGCAAGTTGAATTGGCTGATTCTTAATGAATCGAAAGCTAAATGTGTGTTGTTCCGCGCCCCTGGCATTTTAGGAAAAATCGATGAATATATAACTCTAGGGTCATTCCAAATCAAAATAAAAAAGCATATTAAGATTATCGGTGTAATTTTTTTCAGAAAATATGTCTTGGAACGAACATGTGAAAACTTAAGTGCCAAAACTTAGTAGAGCAGCCGGTATATTAAGCCGGAACCGTCACACTTTTCCTACTAACATTAAAAGAATGCTTTATTTCGCACTATTTAACTCTCATTTATATTATTGCACAATAATCTGGGGAAACACTACATTGTCAAACCTACAGAAAATATTCCGGGTGCAGAAAAAAGCTCTTCGATCAATAGAAAACGCTGCCTTTTTAGAACACACTGAACCTTTATTCCACAGACGCCATATTATGAAGATTCACAACATATACAAACAAATTATTGAGAACCTACAAGCATGCCACATATGGAAGAATAGAGTTATTTGAAGCAATAGCAAATCTTCGAGCAAATACAATTTCATATCCTTTCAGGTATCACCCTCCTTACCACGTACCTTTCTCGCGTACCCATTACGGGAAAGAAAAACTTGATTATGTACTGGCAACCACATTAAATAAACTAGATAAAATAAATGTAGACGTTCACAACATCACCAAAAAAACCTTACTGGATTTGTTCATGTAAATGTAGTAGATGTATTTATGCTTCATACATTGATGTTTGTTGTTTATTTTTCCTAACACAAGTCGAGCTACTTTTTGTTCATAAACATGTGTATGCTCTGCTAGATTGTCTTATGTTTCGTCCTGTTTCTGCTGCTGTACGGGTGACCAGAGCTTAATCAAGCTGCGCAAGCGCAGCTTTTTTCTCTGGTCCCCTATTTTCGCAGTGACAATACACTGTATTGACTGAAGCGAAAATAAAACTTTTTTGATTGATTGATTGATTGATTGATTGATGTCCGGCGATGTGATCCAGCAGTATTATCGGGGGTGCTTTGCCGGAACCGCGTAGAAGATACTTATTTCTGAGGCAAATCAACCCCAACTGAGTAATGTTGTGCTCACAGTGGGTCAATATTCAGCAACGCCCGTTTCCAGGGCACTCGAGAGATCGGAATCGGCCGCAGTTCGCATGGTAAACATCGGCGGGGGCGACTCCCTTCGCTTAGATCATTCCGCTTCACATCGAGGCTTCGCGAAAATTAACCGTATGTGTTAACGCACGACATAGCAGAAATGTTAATGATGGTACCAAGAAGGAGCACTTTGTGGTGAGCGCACGACTGATTGCGAACGACGACGGCTCGTCGGCCCAGCTAGGCCTACCCTAAGAGTCGTCGTTGATGTTGAGCTGTTGTGATGTGTTTGTCGCTCGCGAAGGCAGTGTTTTATGGGCAATGTTATTCAGTGCTCTTATAAACCAAAGCAGTACTGGTGCAAAACTGTTTGTTTTGTACTTAATTACGAGGATACGAAGTCTTACGAGCGTGCACCGACGTGCTGGATTTGGGCTGTGCATCGCTCGTCGCTCCTTGTGCTGAACCGTCATATGTCGCATGCCTGAGCACGAGACACCGGACGTCGTACTGGACGCAAAATGGTATCGTGTGTTCAGCGCTTAAACTGACAAAAACGAGCAGGGAGGTTTTCGCCATGGCAGTCCACCGAACTTGCCCACTTCAACTTGAGCGGCCTCTTCAACTCAAACGGGGGCCACTTGAACTCAAGCGCCCTCAAATGCCGCATCGACCGCTTGCCAATAATGTTTCCTATTCAGGTGTTCGAGGAACGAGTGCTCCCAGGATTGATTGATTGATTTGTCGGGTTTAACGTCCCAAAACCAGGTCTGATTATGAGAGACGCCGTAGTGGAGGTTTCCGGATATTTCGACCACCTGGGGTTATTTAACATGTACTGACACCGCACAGTACACGAGCCTCAACATTTCTCCTCCAGCGAAATGCAGCCGCCGCGGCCGGGATTCGATCCCGCGACCTTAGGATCAGCGGCCGAGTACCATAGCCACTAGACCACCGTGGCGGGGCGCTCCCAGGATACCATATCAGTTTGCTCAATCTATACAAGGAAAAGGGGAATCGGCAATTCCTGCTCGATGGCGATGTATATTTACTCCATAACCTACGACGAACCTCACAATGCAAGAACGAATGACGACCAGGTGGTGGTTTTCATACGAGACGTGTGAAGCGACGAGCCCCATTGGCTTCAAAAGGCTTGCAAGTACTCTACTGCGAGCGCGGCCGGAGCACACGACGGAGCTTGGCGCTCTTTTTGCCCGTGATTCACAGCGCCGACGTTCGGTGGCTCGCGGGATTTTCAGAAAAGGTCTATTGGTGGCAACGAACGCGTATGTGAAGCGATGACGACACGCACTGCAAAGCAAGGCAGCAGTTAGCGCACGCCACTTGCTTTCCCACTTTCGTGCTCGTAGTCGAGCACAGGAACTGGTGCATTCTGCAATATCACGAGTGTAGACATTTAGGGCGTGGGTGGAGGGATGAAATGATATTCCACTCACAGCTATGCATTGAGTTAGACTTTGTAATGTGTACGCCGTCACAAAAATAACGATGAAATTCACACCGCACGAGCAGTAGTGAGTGAGTGAGTAGCAACTTTATTAGTAGAAGGGGCGAGGGGTGATGGAGGCTAAGCCACATAGTCTGCAGGGCTGTGCCTTTCAATGACCTCTTCAGCACGTTCCAGGACCCGTGTCTGGATGTCTCTGTCGGTGCTGGAGAGAAGGGCCTCCCATTGTGCCAAAGTGCGCACGCTGAGTAGAAGGCTAAGCGCTGCAGACGCGCAAGTCATCTTGAAGTGTGGTTGACAGCATCATCTCCTACATTTCGCAAGTCGTAACCCTCGCCACGGCGACCGGTGGCGCCACCCGAAAATTCTAGTATACTCTAGCCGTGACATGTCTAGTAGCTCTCCTAGACGCAGAGGCCCTGGACTGGCCGGCTGCCGTAGCCTGGGGACTAGGCACTGGGACTGCGGAGACGAGGTTGGATCCCGCAAAATAAAGCAGGAAACCTCCTGCTCCTCCCACAACCGATTAAGCTACTTGGAGCACGACTACCGTCGTTCCAGGATAGACTAGCGCCGGCGATTTCAAGAGCCCAGAAACATCCTCAGCAATGGTTTACATCCTCGATTTGAGATAAAAAGAGCGTGTGCCTACCTTGAAGGACTCTGACAAAAAGAAAGCCAAGCGAATAGTCGGTTCTCGGAGCGCTATAATTGCTAGCAGGAAGAACAGGCGATTTCCAGCTCTGTTTGAAGTGAACAGAAAATCTCCTGACGTGTGCAATGCAAGGATACTTGGAGCACATCTGTAGAGGAGCCTTCACGATTAACCGCCATCTTATTTGTTGAAAAACTGTCGGAGGGCTTCTTTAAACATGGGCAGCTGGGTCGACAACAATTATATCGGCTTTTACGGTGAAAGCCCATACGTAATTTCTATTAGGATGTCACAACACACCCATCAGGTCTTGTTGGTATGGAATCATAGCTATGTACATTTAATATTTTTAGCTAGTCAACATAGTTGGTCTAGGCAACACGACGATGCCTCCGACACGGGCTTCAGGGCAAAGATAGGTCTCTTAGCTGTGTCTCTCTGTAACAGCAAATTCCCCAGGGAATCCTTTTGTTCCGCAGTAGTGTGACACGAAGCCTACATTAGAGAGTCAAGCTCGAAGTATCGTGGCTATTCAGTGGCAAACAGCGATACGTGGAGCACAACTGCTGCGTAATTATCATTTCACACGGATAGTTGTGAAAGCTTCATGCGCGAGCACGGATGTTCGTGCTGAAAAACGCACGTCACCGAAGACAAAGGAATGGGCAGGCAATGCAAGAAAAATATATTTAAGGGGGCTTCGCGTTCCTGGTGCGAAAGCTCAAATCTCTTTTAGGGGCGAAGCTCCTTAGGGTGTGGGTCGTTCCCTCCTCTGTAGTAGTAGTAGTAGTAGTAGTAGTAGTAGTAGTAGTAGTAGTATGTACGTATGTAGCCACCTAGCGCCGCCGGGAGGCTCGCGCTCGCCCGGCGTGCGAGCTCTGTCACTCTTCCATCTGCTGTTTTGTGAGAGAGAGACAGAGAGCGAAAGGCGCGCGTTGAATATGGAAACTCTCTTCGATGAACGCGCTACCAGCTCGCAAAGAAGGAGAACGCGCCCTCACCCGCGAGAGACAAGCTTGACGCAGACAGCGTCTTCTAGCGAGTTTCTTGATTGAAAAATACCGACTGCTTGCGCTGGAGAACCGCTCATCGGCCACCATTTCGCAATAAAAAAAAAAGAAAGATACCCACCGCCTCTACTTGCCCTAGTTTCCCCAAGTGTTTAAAGGGCAACTCCGGCGGTTTTTTCACCATGTTCTGATATCAATGTTTTCGAATAGTACTGATAGTCTTGCAACCGTAAGGGTGGTTCAGTGTGCTCATAAAAGCACCAACAATTTTAAATAAGCAACTGAAAGTCGTCTTCAAACCGAAACCGAAACGGGTAGGTGCTTCGTGGAGCGTGTGCGGTGACGTCACAACCTTGCCGTCACGAGAAATGTGTAACTGGCGCGAAAGAAATGCCAGTGGCTAGGTTATCCGACGATGTATTGAGTTAGGCCAGCTTTTCTGATCTTGACAGCGACGATTTCAGCGCTGAAGTATCGCCGTTTCGCTTTTAAAGGCCCGCTGCCTCAGGTAGGCAGCGCGGAGGTGATGACGTCAAAAACACAGGGTGGCCCGCGTCAGAATCCGCTAAAAAATTTTAAAATTCATTTACGGGAAAACTAAACGACCTACATCCGCCTGACTTGGCATATATTATTACAGTACCGAGGAGAATCTATATTGAAAATTTTATTGATATCAATGTACCCTGAAAAATCGTCGGAGTTGCCCTTTAAGATGGCCTCTAAGAACTTCGCTCCTCCAGCTTACGCTGTCACTGTCCTGCGGTTCCTTGCAGGCCTGGCTCTTTTCTAAATCAGATAACTAAATGCAATATGATGTCCGACGACCGCATGAATAAACTGCGACACTCAGGAGGTAAATGTGTTTGGGGTGAGCTGCGTATAGTTCATTTGAGTGCGAAATATTTTGCATTAATATACGCAACTTGAGAGGCAGTGCGCTGGAACAAATACGTCTCGTAAGTGGAAGGATGCGCATGGGTTGGACAAGGGAACGAAGTACACCGACCAAATAAAAGCTTAAAGGAAAACGACGTTCCGGCTTCCCTAAAGGAGCCTTGTTCACAATGGTCAAACATATAGGTTTCAGCATGTGACGCAAGCACCGCGGGTAGGACGAGGGAAGGGTTACATCATTGCGATTCAATGTTTGCCTTGTAGATTGTATCTCGAGAGATTCGAGATAGAGGCGTGGCTTCCAGTTTTTTTCTTTCCCGATGATACTCACCACTTCTAGTCAATTGTGTGATCGGTCATGGCTGCATGTTCAGCCAGTGCATAAGACGTCAGCTTCTGTTTGACATCGTTGACAAGCTGGCGCATGAGCTGTCTGAAGTTGCCTGTTCACCCGACATAAACAGTTTCGCAATCCGCACTAGGGATTTTGTGCACCACACCAGGAGAGGCTTCCTTCGGTAGCTTGTCCTTCCCACTTACAAGGGATTGCCTTGCGTACAGGCACATGGGCAACTTTAACGTTGTAGCTACGCAATACGCGTGATAACGTCTCGCTTATCCCGGACACGCAAGGAACAGGAGCGCGTTTCTTCTGTCTACCACTGAAAGGCTGGGAGGAGACAGATAAAGAATGTTCTACGGCGTTAATGAACGCTGACGGGTAACCGCATTTTGAAAGGTCCTCCCGAACTGTCTTCACATCAGCGGTCAGGTCTTCCGAGTTCGTGCAAACGCGATTCGCACGACCTAACAATGAGGCAGCCACTGACCTCTTGTGAATGTCAGGATGGACAGGCCTAAAGTTCCGGTACCTACCACTAAGCGCGCCTTTCCTGTAAACGCTGAAAGATAGCGCCCCATTGTTCCTTTTAACAAGAACATCCAAAAAAGGTGGCCTCCTGTCAGCTTCCGATTACACGGTCAAAACTTAGTTGAGTCGGCTTGGTGATTTAGATGTGTCGTGAAGGTATCCAGAGAAGAGCGCTTGATGACACAAAAACAATTATCAACATAGCGTAGGAACATTCTTGGACAAGGCTGAAAGAAGCGAGAGCCCGATTTTCCAGCCATTCCATTGTGAGGTTCTCCGCACTAACTGAGATAGAGGCACCCATAGGTGCACCGTGAACTTGCTTATAGATGACCTTTTCGAAGCAGAAGTAGGTGTTGGTGAGGCAAAAAAGCTGAGCAGCTTCCTCAAATTGGGAACACCAGACGGCGTCCTTTGCTTTTTGTTTGACCTCATTGTGAACAAGGCTCTCGTAGGGCAGCCGAAACGTCGTTTTTTAAGGTTTTATGTCGTCGGGGTCCTTCATTTCCTTGTTCATGTTTAATCCATCCCAGATGGGTTTCCGTCGAACTCTCGATTTCATGCGCTGGGTTGTAAAAATCACCATGGTTGTGCTTACTGGGAACTATAAAATTTAGGAAGGTTCGTCTGTAGTTCCTAAAGCCTTCGTACGTTCCACGCCAGTGCTGCTCTCGAATCGATCGCAGCCTACAACGTTGTGGTAACGAAGAGCTGCAGCCTATACACCGGACGTTCTCTGGCGCCGAGTACAACCATTATCGCCGCAGCAGCTGCCTATGCAACTTCCAATAACGCTGTTTATCTACCTTTCAGTTTCTTCGAGGAAACATATTCTGGGTAAAATGGCGAGATTACTGGAAAGGTTACTCCGCCAAAGAATACTACTGCCAATACTACGAAGCGAAGAACACCGGCGGAAACAATTATTGGCTGCAGGACAACTACCGCTGGTCCGGTGCTCGGTATGTGATACATTATTTCACATCAATACTTCATTAACTACGTTGTTCACCACCACGATACTCATTTCTTTCACTGGACGTGGGCAAATACATATGATACAGATGAATACAGATGACTCGCGCATTTAATCACTGGCTCAAGAAACAATAACAATGAATCTGGCACTTCATTGGAACAACTTGGGCCTCTATTCCTCAGCTCTTCCTGAAGATGACTATCTAAAGACAAAACCTTTCCTGATGATTGTTGGGGAAGGCGGAACAATATTAGCTATCCTGTGTGCTGTGGATCCACAACTAGCCCTGGTCAGCTAACGGTGAAGGTCCCGGTAAAAATGAAAGCTTCACCGCCTTCTTTGCTGGCGGAAACTTGACTGGTTTCTGCACATATCTTGCCGGGTATGTAACTATCAAAGTTACGCTTTGCTTTACCCTGCACCCTCCTCCTTATCCTGAGCTTCCTGTCCTAACCCCAAGATATGATATGTCACCAAGGGCATCCGCTCTAATGCATCAGTGGGTTGATAACCAGCGCAATGCAAGAAAGGAGTGGGGACGCAAATGCCATGCATTTATTAAAGGTGCAGGCGCACATATTTCATAATAGTTTTCTGCTGGAACGTAATACTCAGAGCTCCACTCTTGAACAAGTCGTTGTAGTCAACGCAACCGCATCTAATGATGGTGGAAATCGCGTGCAATATTCCTGATAACAACCGTTACAACTATTTCAATAATGTTCCCGCGAGAATTTCCGCAGGTTACCCTACAAAATGCTTGAGTGTGGGCAGTTATATCGGCGAAAAGCTTGCGTGGTGGCACTACAAGCTACGGTCATCAAAAATTCACAGTGATTCGGCCTAGCTTAACTTAATAAAGGGAGTTGGGCAAAATACTGCATCTGCTCCGCCCAAGCGAAGTATTGCGAACAAATGTTTTTTCGCACCATTAACGCATGGTTAGGCACCTGAAGAACGTTTGGTTCCTGAATCAGACTCTCGCCTCTCTCATAGGGTCAAGCAATAGGGGTAATCAAAATGTACACCGCCATCTGTCCACATTGCCGTAAGGGTCATCCGCCATTTTCTTGAGGGCGCCGGAAACCGAACTTTGTCCTGCCTCAGCTTGTATCGACTGCTACCCAGTGTTGTACGGAACGTCGTTCCAAGGAACGACGTTCCTGGAACGAGTTCCTTTTTGGAGGAACGAAGGAACGCCATCGTTCCATTTAGGATTGGTGGAACTGTAACTGGAACGCTTTACATTTATGAAGGAACGGCAAAGGGAACGGCGTTCCTTCCATACACGTTCCACTCCACGACGATCGCACGTATCGCAGCATATCATGCAGGGCGGGTAGGCTGGGGGCTATACAACAAGCCCTCTCTGGAGGCCCCATTTTCCTGCCGCCATTATCGCCCCCTCATAGAAAATCACGCACGAAAACGTCTTTCTACTGCGGTTTTGATGGTTCGACCAGGGTGACTCTTCCCCTTCACTGCGGCCGCACGACGTCAGGGTATCCCGCTACTCCGTGGTGGTGGCTGCGTACTATGGCCACTGGACAACTATAGTTTCCGGCAGTCGACCAGCCCTGTATGGATGTACGGCAACGCGGAAGGAACTGCATGCAACAGCGAAGTTCCTTTCGTCCCATATCCCGCCGCCAGGACTCCCTCCGAACCATGGCCGTAACCTCGGTTCAGAGAACGCGGTTACGGCCATGGTTGTCCATACTTGTAACACAGTCTGTGCGTCAATCTCTTCAAGGTTTTTTAGTTCAACAGAACGGGCCGCGCCTTAATTTAGTATCAAGAGCCCTGTGCGCTCGGCAAAAGCAGAAATGAAAGGCATTTCGAAAGGATATATACACGTGCTAACGCGAACGTGTGCTGAACATGCGTGCATGCTTGTCATGCTGAGCGAAGTTAACATCGCTCTAACCCGGACCTGGTTAATTATGTTCGGTGATGCCCAGTTTCTTTTTAATAAAAACTATAGTTTCGTTGCTATCATTATTACGCGACCAAAAGGCTAGCTACACAAGAATAACCAAGCATTTTAACGCACCCGCAGCGCACCCCGTCCCCTTTACTGCTCCAGCCTCATTTGCTGTATACCATCGTCCTGTCAATTATGCTTGTGTGGTGTGGGTCATTTTTGGTTGGCGTCCCGTCAAATTATGCGTGTGAGGTTATTCTTTTCTTATTTATTTCCTACACCTCAACACCATTTCACCCTTCCCTTAATGTCGGTGCGCCTAAGAAGTGAACAGGCAAACAATGTTTATTCCTAATGCCACGGAGCGTGTTATTTTATTCGGCGGTAAACGTACAAGATAGCAATATAAAAATTCTTCACATCAACGTACATTCAATGCAGCCATAATTAACAACAAAAGTACAATATACCACAAATACTTTAAAGTGATGAGAACTATGTAAAAGCAATATATCCAGGAACTGCCAATTAGTTTATTAAAATGGTACAAGGGCTTCCAAACTTTTGAGCAAAATCGTTTAGGACCGGGAATGCTGACAACATCGGGGTACGTTGTTAGAGTATTTGCGCGCGGCACAAACCTTTATATGCTATCCTAAATCAAAAGGCCTCTTACTAGCTTTTAGTGTCAGATGCAGCGCTGTTACATGCACTGGTGCATGCGAGTAACTACCTATTTGCACATTGGAAGCGCAGCGGAAGAGCGCTGGAACTGAAGTGGAAAGTGCCATATGTGTCGCACTTGTAAGAGACTAGCACCAAAGTTGCAGTGGTGTTGTCCGTGGTATCTTCAGTGCTCCTTGAAAATATTTGCCTGGGAGCGTTTCTCTATTCCTTTTTTTTTCTAGATAATATGCCGCCGGTGACGTTGAAATTCGCGAAACATACACAGATCCATGCGAGATTTAATATGCTCACTTTATTTTGCCACGTGATTAATTTTCAATTTTAGAAATCAAATGTAACGTTAATGTAACGACACGTTCCAATTTTCGAAATGTAACTGGAACGCGTTCCTTTTCTATTAAAGGAACTTGTAACGGGAACTCTTTACAAAATTGTGAAGGAACGAGGAACGAGTTTTCGTTCCTGTTTTGGAGGAACGTGTACAACACTGCTGCTACCTGCTGCTTTTCTGCCGTTGTTCCGCGATGTTTTCCGGCTGCTACCTGCCGCTGTGCATGTAGCGCATATCTGTGACACGCCGGGAACAACGTAAGAGTATCTTAAACAAAAAAACATTCACTATTTCAACGATGGAAAAAACGTACATACTGGAACCACTGCGCAGGCATCCTAAGGAACTGTGGTCAGTGCGCGTAAAATCTAAAATCACTGTTTAGCCTCGTTTATATTCCTCCCGTGAATATGAATTGCTTTTCCAGCGACAAAAGCACCGACATATTTCAGACGCGCATTTTGACAGATTCTTAACAAATCGAGACAGCACGATGGGTCATTTCGTGGACACGAAATGTAGAGGTCCGTGTACTGCGCGATGTGGGTTCACGTTGAACAACCCCAGGTGGTGGACATTTCCAGAGGCGTCCACTACGGAGTATCTCATAATCATATCGTTGTTTCGGGACGTTAAAGGCCAGAAATAAACCAAATGAGAGGACGTTCGATCACCTTTTGACTGTCGTGTTGTTCTTAACGGGCGAAATCGACTGGACGCAACAGTGAATACGCGCAAGTCGATGGCTTGGTTTGAGCGTACACGTCACTTCAAATGTGCGAAATCTATGCGCTTATGCCGCGCGTCTCCGGAAAACTTGGGTGACATGCACTGCTAAGAACATCATGTAAGTTGCACAATAAAAATGCGACGGAGTTTGCAAGTTCCCTGACGCTGCCCCCTGAATCAAAGTTCATAAAAGCTGCATTCTCGCTATGTCGTCAAGAACCCAATGTATATCAAGGCCACGCGTCAATGTTGCGCAACGATTGAATAACTTAAAAAAAAGCGGCGTGCTCCATTTCCCGCTGCTGTATATTTATTGGCTGTTTTTACTGTGAATATATATGTGATTGGTAGCTCGAAGTATTTGCGGCCAAGCTTCGGACGTCTGTCGGCGGCCTCATTGCTTACATCTGCAGCAGACCGTCGGTGCTGATTCGCAGCCGCGTCGTTTTCCAAGTTACTTCATCATCCGCACTGCTCACAAGCTGCTTGATGGCCATAAGAAAAAAATGCATAAAAGAAGTGCGTAGCACACGAAAGACTAAAATACAGCGCAATCGCACGTAAGGCGACGCTATGGTCGTGTTGCTGCTCATAAGTCCCAAATTTTGCTCTCTCTGCTGCCCTTGTTCACACAGGGAATCTGTGGAAGAAAATAGCAGTTGAGGCGACCTTGTCGAGCGCCACTTTCATTTTCTCAAAAACAACCCAATATGCTCACTACTAAGCGCCCCTCCACCCTTTATTAAGGAAGATAGGCGGCGGGGACCTGGAGGCACTGGAAGTAAATATTGGTACGCACGTACATGCTACATATACTGATACTCTCAGTATAGCGCCTACTCACATCAGCGGACGTAGCGTGGCTTATGTGTACTGTAGCGTATCGGCGGTGAAATAACACCGGCCCCGCGTGCAAACTCTAAAATGCAAAATGCGATAGCCTAATTTTTTGGAGACGTTCTCGCGCACCGCTCATACGTCCACGCTTTGCTTCTTTGAAGAAAAGATCAAATATGCAACTGAGAAGAGTAGAGATTCCTCCGGCTGGAGAAATGAAAGGTGGAAAGCAACGCAGTGTTGCTCACAAACAACGTCGTTTCGACCTCTGGCGTTCGTTTCTAATCGCTTTTGTAAATAGCGTGGTGTGTAGTACGGTGACGTAAGCTGAACTTAAGACATTTTACACTCAGACCTCCTCAGCAACCAATAATTTCCTCAATACGCTTACGTCGGATCTAAAGTGTGCGTCGCGAAAGGAGAAAAGTTTAGTGAACTATTGCCGTTGCGAAGCGGTACGCCTTTAGCAGCTGCCTAAGACAGCAAGACTTCGTTATTGTGTTCTCTTCGACTTTTGGGAGCACAGTGAGCTCCATTCACCTTTTGCAGCTGAATGCCTCAATGAACTGCATGCGTTTTCTTGGCCGGAAGCACCATCAGCGGAAGCCTCTCAGCCTTTCCTAATTCTAGCGCTACCAGACGATTTTTCGACTGAGCCCTGAAAAACATGGCCGTCGAGCCCAGTTTTGGCGGAGCACAATGCGTTATCAACATCCCGTAGTGTTAAAGCGAAGCTTGTTATGAGTCGTAATATTGGCACATACCTTCACGCATGAACCGCGGACGCCGGCACATACGTTGGCCCGCAGACCAACGGCCTGACTGAACGCCTGAACAAGACAATCACGGATATGTTCTCAATGTATGTCGCGATCGACCGTAAGGGCTGGGATAAAATCTCTCCCTACGTGACTATAATACCACAATTTAACAGAGTACAGGATTTACGCCGTTCCGCTTACTTTGCGGTCGGGAGGTCACCACAATGCTCGACGCCATGCTGCTTCCCGACAACCTTGGACCGTTTCATACCGATGCTGCAACGTTCGCCTGCGCGCTGAGCACGCCCGTGAACTCGCTCGATGCCGTATCCAGTGTCACCAAACCTTGGACTCGCGCTGCTAAAATCTTCGCCATCGAGAGGTCACGTATAACCCCGGTGACCAGGTGTGGGTGTGGACCCCCGTACGACAGCGTGGCCGTTCAGAAAAACTGCTGCGTCGCTACTTTGGCCCTTATACGGTTGTAAGGCACCTGAGCGACATTACTTACGAGGTCCTCCCAGAAGGTACCCCAAGAAACTCCCGCAGGCGTCCACAAACTGAAGTTGTGCACGTATCCAGGCTGAAACCGTACTTTACGCGTGGTGACGGGACCGTCGAGTGACTGCACATTCTCTGATGGCTTAGTGTTTTTTTTCTCTTGTTTGCTTGTTTGTTTGCTTTTGCGGTGTCCCGTTTTTGTCTTATTTGTCTTCTAAACCCACAGATCAGTTTACTTAGCCTTACCCATCTGCAGCATCGAGACGATGCTTCCTTGGGAGAGGGAGTAATGGCACATACCTTCATGCATGCACGAACCGCCGACGCTGGCACATAATTCTTTTGTGTGGAGGAAGAAGGGAACGTTGTTAGTTGAACTCCGGGAAAGACGTAGACTTCAGGCTGCCTCTTATTTGGTGCGTGACAATATGGCGTCGATGCTGCATTCACGAAAAGAAACATCTTCATGAAATAAGTCCGCGTGCACTTTTTTCTCTCACGCTTGGAATAATCCGGGTTTGTCGGCATCACATGGATCCCTTAAATTTTCAACGATAGAAAAAAGAAAAAACAACTAAGATTGTAGAAAACAACGAAAGAAGGAACGAAAGCAAGAAACAAAGCCACTGAGAAACATGGAAAGAAACGACAGAAGGAAAGAAAGATGGCAAGAAAATGAACAAACACAGACTGAGAATGACAGATAGCAAGGAGGAAAAAACGAGATCAAGCGACAAAGGGAGAAAGAGAAGAAACACAGATAGAGACAGACAAAAAAAGGTGCGCATGGACAACGTGCCTTCCTCCGACGATTCTTCTTTTACGCGAAGGGCTTCTGATAGCTTTTGCGCCTCAGAAGTCGACCTTGAAACCTAGATGTCTGTCTCTCCTCATAAATACTTGTGCATTGGGTACGAGCTGTTCGTTTAGGAACACCAGCTGATGATAGTACTAATTTCGGGTGGTTAAGTACCGAGACCACAGTACAGTTAAGAGACACGCTGTAGTGAAGAGCCCTGGAAATTTTGAGAATCTGAGATTTTTACGCGCGCACGCATAACGAGCAGTACACTTTGATTATGCTGGGGTTCTGGCCTCTACCGAAAACGCAACCGTCGCGGTCGGTTGAATGATGTCATCATACGCAGCAACTCAGTGACGTCGTTCTATACTGGAGTTTAGGGAGTTCAAGAAAGCTCGCATTTAAAACGGTCTTTATTAAATATCAGCATAATTTGGCTTCGAAATAATTCGGAAGGGGCATGTAGGTTGCCTGACGGAGCAATGAAAGTTACAACCGTAAGGTTCCAGATTCTTGTCATTGCGCCTTTGACGCCATAAGCTAGTGCTAGCGAGACGACCTGATATTCTACCGCGAAAATACCGGCGTGCCGGGCTTTCGTCCTAATTTCGGCACATCGCCTTCGCCAGAAGCTCCGGCGGGGAGAAATCTAGCACTAGCACTTCGTGCAAAGAGCGCTATAATTAAACTCTTAAGGATTTCTAAAAGATTTCATTGTAAAATTTTCCCACCCAACAAAACTTCCGTATAAGCAGCCGTGATGCTGGTGAGTCTCAATTGTCAGTTTAATATTCCAAGTTATTCACTTCCACGGAACTTCAGCAGCGGGAAGACATTTCCTCTTTGTGAAGACGACGGGTGCTCCACGGTCGTAGCATATTTACTATGGATGTCTAAATATGACCTTCTAGTAATTTTTTTCTAATCGAATACGAATGTCTACCGTGGAATATAGAATGCTATATGGAATACCAAATAACACATGTACCTTTGGCATCAACTTTTTAATTAACACAATATTGCATGAAAAAAGTGCATTAACACATTATCAGCGCAAAGCAACTTACTATAAGG